>OX243840.2:4947500-4992854 GCA_945859575.2 Herminia tarsipennalis | reverse complement strand
TGAAAATACCCTCAACACAAAAAATGAATTTGTACCATCGACGCAAAAAGATACGGTTATCAATTTATCGAGTGTAATCATTGATGACACCACCCATAATATCCTTGCGAAAGGGTTAAATTACGCATTAACACCGAAACAGATTCCGTACGAGAACATCATAAGCGGCATAGAGGAAGTGATAACTCGCAACAAGGTACCTGCTATTGACGCGGAAACGCTTAGACAGGATGTTGCGGTTATATTACGAAAATCAAAAGTACCTAAGCCTAACATCACGATGGAAGAGCGTCAAGCGTTGAGAGACCTGCGTAGCAACCAGGAAATCTTAGTGCTTAAGGCTGATAAAGGAAACGCCACCGTTGTGATGAACTCCAGCGACTATGATTGTAAAATACGGAATCTGTTAAGTGATACTTCCATCTACAAGCCGGTGTCATACAACCCTACCGCGAGAGTTACCAAACGTGTGCGCACATTAATCGGGGACCATAAACATTTGTTTACGGATGAAGTGTTCGACCGTCTGTACAAGCCGAGAATTGTGCAGCCTCCTAAACTATATGGCTTGCCAAAGATTCACAAGAAAGACGTACCATTACGCCCGATCGTAAGTCAAATTGATTCTCCTACTTACGATCTAGCGAGACACGTAGCTTCAGTACTGCAGCCATTGGTAGGGAAAACTGCATCGTTCGTGAAGGACTCTCGCCATTTTGTGGATATACTCAAGAGCGTACGCTTGGAACCGGACGAGATAATGGTGAGTTTCGATGTCGAGTCATTATTCACTAGTGTTCCGATAAGCGAATGCCTTGACGTCATAAAACTAAAACTGAGGGACAGCGGCCTGCCAAAAGAGTACATTGTTCTACTGAGTAACTGTTTAGAGGGTAACTTCTTCCTCTACCGTGGACAGCATTACCTCCAGATCGACGGAGTGGCTATGGGTAGTCCAGTAGCACCGGTAATGGCCAACATCTGGATGGAGCATATAGAAGAAGTTGTCGACCTGCAAGCGTTTCACGTCAAGCTCTGGAAGAGATACGTCGATGACGTATTCTGTATCATGAAGGGCGACAGGGGCACAGTAGAACAATTTGTAAAACATCTAAACTCGATCCACCGTAATATCAAATTCACATTTGAAATGGAGGTAGGTAGGTCGTTGCCTTTTCTTGATGTGAAGGTATCGGCCAGACAAAATGGTACCCTCGGACACGCAGTATACCGAAAATCTACACACACGGATAGGTATTTACATGCTTTATCGCACCATCATCCGCGCCACTTACAGTCCGTTGTAGCTTCTTTAACAAACAGAGCATACGACCTTTGCGACCCCGAACACTTGGAGGGTGAACTTGCACACGTTCAGGAGGTACTAAGAAGCAACGGATACAAGCATAACCTTCAACGTCCAAAGAGCAGAAAACCAGAAGTAAATGCCGACAGAGTGCCAGCTTTCATGCCGTACGTCAAAGGAGTTACGGACAAAATTGGAACAGTATTGAAGAGTTACTCCATTAAGACTGTATATAGTCCGCACTCCAAGGTTTCGAAGCTTTTACGAACGGCAAAGGATGTTATTCCGCTCCAAACACCCGGCGTGTACAAGGTGGATTGCAGTTGCGGTAGTTCCTATATCGGACAGACCAAAAGGACAATCGCAGACAGGGTCAAGGAACATATCGCTGCTGTAAAAAACCGTCAAGTTTACAAGTCTGCTATCGCTGAGCATTTGTTGGAATCAGGACCAAATCACTGGATAGAATTGCATAAGCCACAGGTACTTTCCACCGATCGCCACTATTATTCCAGGATAGTACGCGAGGCGGTTGAGATCAAGAAGTATAAGAATTTCAACCGAGAAGATGGATACCGGCTCTCACCATCTTGGAACCCTGTTATCAACAAATGTAATCGTAGCCGTAAAGACACCGCGCCTCAGTGTAAAGACGTTGTAAGTGTAGTGTGTAGAAGTACCGACAGTACAAATTATCAAAATTATCAAGACCAGGCGAGGGTAGTTGAAAAACCCCGCGCCTCACGGAGACATCGCTAAGCTGCCATCAGTCGACCCGTGACCACGATCGGTGCAATTCGATCGAAACGTCGGGTAAATAAAAGGTTCGTACCTTTAAATAATTCACGCGATTAAGTCCCGAAATATAACTAATATGGTTAGACTACCCATGCTTATTTTACATGTATGGGACAAAAATATTTCTGATCCAGAATTTTTTTCAGACTTTTCAGAGTTGTATTTATAAATAAACTAGCTGCCCCGCGCAACTTGGTCTGCGTACATTTTCCCCGTTTTTGCAACATTTCTCATTGCTGTTCCGCTCCTATTAGTCGTAGCATGATATAGCCTATAGCCTTCCTCGATAGATGAGCTAACTAATAGTGAAAGAATTTTTCAATTCGGACCAGTAGTTCTTAAGATTACCGCGTTCAAACAAACAAACTCTTCAGCTTTATAATATTAGTATAGATAAATCTTTAATAATAATAATAACTACTGCTATGTCTTGGGGGATGCCCATCAATTACGTGAGGCTTGAAGATAAGGGGGAGAGAAGAGTTCGGAGATAATCACGAAAGACCACCAGGAGGCGGTGTAGTGAGAAATCACGTGTATTTTTTCGGATCGCGTTTGCTCAGACTTAGCCGGCGCGGCGCGGCGTTGAATCAATTGCATTCCCCCACCCCTGTCGTTCGAGACTCATGTGAAAATTGTTGGACTATCACAGTCTTAAACCTCACCAATTATTACCACGGGGGAGGGGCGTCGAAACCTGGCTATAGAAACATCACGTGATTTATGAACGATCCCTTGGCGGTTTTAAATTAACGTGGTAGGACACGATGGGGTAGGTTAGGAAAAAAAATCACATCTCCTCTTCACGTGTATGAAAGGTACTCTCAATTTTTTTTTCAAGATTCGATTTTACCACTTCATCGGTGTAATTATTATGTGCGAGTATATCCATCCATGCCAAACTACAGCTTTCTCGTACGTAAGGGTCTCTGAGCTAACCTGGGGACAGACAGACGGACATACGGACAGACACAGCAAAGCTATACCTAAGCGTTCCTTGTTTACTACGGAACCGTAAAAAAGAGATCAGATCCAAAAGACAGTAGAATAAATATATCACAAACGAGACTATTTACTCAAGGGACATATCGCGAACGGTATGTACTGCGAAAGGGCCATATCGTGAACGGGACATATCGCTAATCGTTGAAGCTTATATTAGCGGGTCCAATCGCGAAGGGGCCTAAACCATCCAAATCCACCCTCTCTCCATCTCTCAATCTAAATGTGTGACAATGGCTAACTGTCGAAGCTACGCGACCGAAGTTACGCGACCGAAGTTACGCGTCTGACTTTACGTTCCGACGCATTTAGCTAATATTACACAGCATATGCGTGAAAATAATAGATACGTCAGAAAATTAGTTGCCCCAATTCAGTGTGGAGCGCTGTCGTTACGGCTGTACGATATAACGCGACGTAATTTCGGCAAACGTGTCGTAAGTAATACGAATAAAATAACAATGCAGCCTGCAGGCGTAATCACGCGTACGAACACTAAGATTCGTTTTACAATTACTAGTTACCATCATAGGCGGATTCAGGGGTAGGGGCACGGGGAACGTGCCCTCCCCCCCCCAGAGGGTACTTGGCTGGTGTCGGGCTAAACTAAATGCACCCTCCCTCGTAAACATGTTAGCTCTGACACTGCCATTTGCTTCTCGTGCCCCACAACCCTCAGAATCAAATTCTGGATCCGCCCCTGGTTACCATACCACACATATTTTGGCTGATGTGATAATAATAGATTTGTTTCGTTGGTTCAGCACCTCGCAGACCTCGCTATGTCCGTGTGAACACCAATCTTCTCACCACATCGGACGCAATTAGAGCTTTTCAAGATGAAGGCTACCGTTTCATCCGCTGTACTTCAGGCACCTACTCTGACTATCTCCAGCAGATACAGAATTTATTGGAGGACGAGTTTACCCAAGACTATCACGTGAAGACTATGTTCGTATTCTCTAGTGGAACGAAGCTGCATGAACATGAATTGTACTTGGAGAACAAGATCATTCTTCAGGATAAGGTAGGTTTTTTCACAATTCGGCTGTAGCAGTCGAATTGTTCTAGTAACTGGGAAGTGTATAATCTAAAGTATCATTATGATTAGAAACTTTATCAATCTTCATAGATTGATACATATTTCTATATTTCTTTTGCCTGCACGGAAGGTTTAGTAGTTGACCCAAGTTGTTGCAGGTTCGATCCTTGCGTGGGACACTAGGTACTTCATAGTAGAGTTAGCCATTGCGGTAAGTACTCTTGGCCTAAAATAATCAACTTTAGTGCCGCTAATAAATCGATATTTCTGTACTGCCGTTTTTGTATCTCTCGATAGCAATGTTTAGCCACCTGCCCGACCAACTGCGAACAGCGAGAAACGTAGGTAGGTTTTTTGGGCGATTTTATCGCTATGTGTTCTGTAGATCCCGTCCTAGTAAACAAAAGAGATGCGGTATAGAGCGAGTACTCGCCGGCAGTGTGAACGGTCAGCGATCAACTATTAATACTATATCTCTTTTGTTTATACGGGATCTATTATGTACGTTTCATGAGCGATAAAATCACTACTCTCTACTCTTTTTATCGCCGTTGGTGGGACAGGTGCCTTCCGGCAATAAGAGAAATTGCCCCCTTTATAAATTAGTAAGTCTTCTTCAATTTAAAAAAGAACCATATCCTATTTTTGTTTACGGATTTCGCGTGTTTCATGTCCTTAGGTATTTGCTTCAGAGCTGTGAAAATGATGTCAGTTCAATTTGCCGCCATTTTCACATCTATAGGCTATTAATATGAGAAGCTTATCAAAGTATGTTATTTTATCTTTTCAGGCTACTGCCATGGCAGTACATTTACTGGCTCCACCTCCAGGCAGTGTCGTGCTTGACATGTGTGCCGCTCCAGGCATGAAAACCACCCAGTTAGCCGCCTACATTAGAAACTGTGTAAGTCACTTTTTGGCTACAATAGTCTCCTGACAATTTTGGTCACGACGGCCAATCTTTTAGGATTCTGTGTGGTCTTGATTGGTACACCATAACGGTGTCAGTTATTCTTCCGTCAAATATTAATGTTAACCCATTACTGTTTTTCGGTTGAAGGGCACTGCAGCAAGTGTAATTACTGGACAATTGAGATTTACGAAGTAATGTCTAAAATGAGTAGCGCGGTGCGGTGACATTCAGATATTTTACAACCAAGGATTCATCAAGGTGGCACTGATACTGTATTGGGCGACGCGTGACGCGCGACCATCAGGCGCACGACTTGGGGGTCAATTCACGTATATGAAGCAGTGCAGTTGCAGTTCAAGCGGCGGTAGCGTAATGGCTAAGGCATCGTACTCGAAATCGGGAGGTCTCGGGTTCGAATCCTACCCATTATACTACCGACGTGAACCCACTCCTAACACAAGCTATTGAGCTTAGCTGGAGGGGTTAACAGGATTGCTAGTAATGTGGGACCTACAATCCCACATTGCTAGTTATCATTGTTTTAAAAATAAAGAAAAAAAGGAAAAGTTAAGTTTCGATTAAAACGGCCATTTTTGTATTCTTATAACTTTGGGATCGATCTCAAATGCGCTTGTGTCTCGAGAGCGCAATAACGACATTCAAGTACGGTGCGCAATTTTAAGATCGATCCCAAGCCTAAAAGAATACAAAAATGCCCGTTTTAATCGAACTGAACTGCAACTGCACTGCTTTAAATACGTGAATTGAGCCGCAACTCGTCTCTGGAGATTGTTGTATTAAAAAAAGTCAATTACATGGCCCATTCTTCGACCGATCTGCATTTGACCGGTGTTATTGCAAGAGTCAATAATTGCAAACTCCCTCCCCACCCCGTAGTTGGACACCTAAACCCCCATCGAAGAACAATCCTGGATACTCATTTGTTATACCCACCTATTTTCTCTTTACAGGGCAAAGTGTATGCAGTTGAAAGGAATGAAAAGAGGTATTACACGCTTTGCGACTTTGTTACCAAAACCAACTCTTATTGCGTGGAGCCAATTAATAAAGATGTTTTGGAGATTAGGAGGGGCGATGGAGATAATAAAGTCAACATGGACGATGTGGAATACATCCTTTTAGATCCTAGCTGTTCAGGATCAGGTAATTGCAAAAATCTTTAGGTACTAACCAGAGAAAAGTCTAAAGAGAGAAAATTTTAGGACTTAAAATACCCGACTCAAATTATATGTATCCTTAACGCATTCTCAAAAGCTCCATGCGTACAATCAGCTCCACTGGCGGCTCCAGGCAGGCTATGCGGCTCAAGCTCCCCGATTTCTTCTTCCCCGTGTGCTTGTCTTTGATAAAACATACCCATATTAGGATCAAGGCCTCAGCCCTCCTCCTAGACGCAGAAATCTGGAAACATTTCTACCGCTAGGACGTAGGCCTCCTCTCTGTGACACTCCACTTCGTGGATACGCAGATTACCGGCGTATTGGTGGATATAGAGACTTCAATTTTTTTTCTCCCTATGTGTGTGAGCAATGATGAATTGCCAAGTATTGAAAATTGAAAAAATAATGTTTGCTAATTGACTTTTTTAGTATTACAGTCATAATCAGGTTATACCTCTTTGAAATGCTTACGATGAGCCCTTTAAAATGATACCCATATTGTGATATTCCAAAAAAATATTTTTTTCCCATCTCTTGTGTTTGAAAAAAAAACATAACCGCTGTGAGATGCACAGCGGTTTTTTTTTTCAAACAAATCTAACGACATCTTAATATGAGCTAATAAAGAATATTTCATACATACATATATACAAAATGTGCGAAAAACTCTTCATTGCAGTCGGGTAAAACACACATGTACATTTTTTTAAATCTGTTTATTTCAGGCATGGAATTCTCCGTACACAGCTACATCGATACCTCAAGACTAAATAGTCTGACGTCACTTCAAGAGAAGTTTCTGAAACATGCAATGAACGCTTTTCCTCAAGCCAAAAGAATAGTGTATAGTACATGCTCTCTATTCCCAGAGGAGAACGAGAGAGTCATTACTAATGTAGTGAAGACATCCAGGGCCAAATGGAGAGTGCAGAATGTGAGGGAACTCCTCAAGGATCAGTGGCAAAACTTTGGTTCGGGCATGTACGGCAGTATGGGGTCAAGATGTATGTATGCGAAACCAGAGTCTGATTTGACTACGGGTTTCTTTCTGGCTGTGCTTGATAGAGATCAGAAAGATTTGGAGAAAACTCTTCAGGGTTTAGAAAAAGCAAAGAAAGATAAAAGTAAGAAACGTGATGAATCAAATGATGAAACAGAAATGTGTCATGAAAAGGAAGTTATTGACGATCATGGAGATGAAATGGAACTTGAAGAAAGAGCAAAATCTAAAAAGAAAAATAAAGGCAAAAATCATGTTACGAACGAAGAATCCGATTTAAAAGTAGATGATGTCGAAGAAAATGGCGTAGATACCGGCGATGGTTCTAGGAAAAAGAAAAAGAAACGTAAAAATGAAAAAGAAGACATTGCTGATAGCTTCGGTGGTTTGTTATTAGATGAAGCTGAGGTACCCAAAAAGAAAAAGAAGAAAGATAAACATAAAGATATTGAGGAAACTGAAGTGAACACGAATAATACAGAAAATGTTCCTGTTAACGAAATAGAAAGTAGCGAAGTAACCAAGAAGAAAAAGAAAAAGAAAAAGAAACGAAGCCATGATATTGAAGAAATACAAGTAGACGAACTTCAATCAGAATCTGAATCAGTGCCTAAAAAGAAAAAGAAGAAAAAAGACAAAGATGTTTTTTTGTAATGAATAAAATCTATTTTTTACATTGTTATTATTTTGTTTTATTTTTTTAACACGATTTTATTAGCTTGATCTACATAATAGGCAACGGTTACCCTAAAATTTTGAAATGTTTGTATAATCAAAGTTATCAGGCGAGGAACCAGAACATTTTTTTTCTGGGGAAGGCATTACGCCACTGAGGAGGGGGGGGGGGGGGGGGGTGATCGCTTGTCTAAACACATTGGTTCGGTTTCAAGATTCTCAAATTTCCCAAAAAATGATCATTCAGTCTAATCTGGAGGGGCGGGGGGGTCGTAACTTGACCGGATTGAAGTTAGGTTTTTATCACTTTCGCGCATGTCATAGAGATGCGACCCTAAAATTACTTACGAAAACGACTAAATAACGTGGTGACGGAGTCACGCGCTTGCAGGAGTGCAGATCCATCTCTCTCGATCAGAATAACAAGAAAACATGAGAGGACGCGTGATCTGCGTTGAATGAAACATGTATTCTTAAATATACTCCATGTATTCTTAAATTTACTCAATAAAAATACGGCAGTATGTTGAGCTGATTTCTGACCGCCAAAAGTGTATAGGAACCGGCAGATGAAGAAAAGTTTGAAAGTTTGTTGTTTGAATTGTAATTACTTAGTCAATGCACAAACTGACATTCACGCGGCCGGAGCTGCTGTACAAAATATTTATTTTCTCCGACCACTGATGATATTTAGTTCTACTGCAGAAATTGATAATCAACCTTTTTATATTATTAAACTAAATCAATGAAATAATATAAGGATCAAGACTCGTTCGTCCAGTACTTAATAGGTTTAGGATCGATTTACCCTAACCTAGTGTTACCATCTCTAAATTATAATTTCCTTATTTTTCATTAGATTCTGGAACGCGTCGTCACCAGAGTCGTGGTTTCCAATTCAGGACAAACAATTGGGTTTGACGCAGTTCCTCCATTTGCAAATAGTCACACTCGCAAATGGTCACACTCAGATAAATTTAGTTGTAACAACTCTTTCTGACTGACAAGCGGCGGTAGCCTAATGGCTAAGGCATCGGAATCGCAGTCGTGAGGTTCGAATCCTACCCAATATACCTAGGTGCTACCGACGTGAACCCACTCCTTTTTTTATGGCTGTAAAAAACGCCTAACGCACACATAGCCCCATCGTGCATTCCTGCTCCTGCGGCGTCCTGGGTACACGTGGTGAGCGGGGGGAATTTCCCCGTCCATCACGCCCACAGCCCCACCAAACGACGTCACGACTGCGCCTCGACGTCGCCCTGTTCATCGGCGACGGGGCAGACTAGCCCCGCCTCCTCCCCCCACGAGATGAAGTACTCGCAGGAGGGTGCGACCTCGTCCTGGACCCCCTACCGCGCAACGCATTCGGTTCCGGTTGACCGCAGCGGAAACAGAGTCCGCTGCAGTCAAAGCTGCTGGTGCATTGGGGGCGCAGGTGCCCCGCGTCCATGCACCGGTAACACCTCGCAAGCCTCGCCTTGAGGATGGTATTCTCGCGGCCGAGAAACCCACGAGAAGCCGGCTCGCCTCTGCTAATATTTTGGCGGCGGCGACGGAAAGTAAACCCGCTCCTTGGACGCTGGAACGACACGTGTGACATCGGCGGCCAGCACTGCAGGGGGTGTCTTCGGGCGAGCGAACCTCGCCACAGATACCCTTTGGGAAGAATGAACTTTCCTGGGGACCTCGAGGTCAACCTCAGGAATGTTCCCATCGTATCCGGGAGATGCGCCGCGCTTTTGTTTTTGAGCGCGGGATGTGAGCCCACTCCTAACCTAACCTAACACAAGCCATTGAGCTAACTCGAGGGGTATCGATCGACCTAAAGCTTACTGCAAGTAGGTACCTATACCTAGCATTTACATAACCATAGTAATATTATATGACCCCTTTACCAAAAGTAAAAGCTACATTACATAAACCACAAACAAATTCACCAACAACACACGTGAAAATAATTACCTACCCTACACAGCTATCCACAAGTCTAGACTTATAATTACCGCACGAACACAAAAGAAATCACTTCTCGTCAAAGTCGATAAATCTCAAACGAAGTAGGGCGAACGTCATTCTTAATACAGCGTTTATTTCGTCTAGCCAATGTTTCTACGAACACTTGAAAAATATACTCTAATATTTTGTTCCCACACTCAATTTTAAACTTTATTTAATGTGGTTAGAAGTGGTTTAAGAGTGGAGCACTACTGATGTTGACACGCTATATTGTCACGAATGTATCGTGTGCCCTTATTTGTTTGCATATTTGGAGGGTCGTATGAAATTACGAATTTATTGAAGGTACCTATTAGTAAAATGCACAGTCACTTGATTCGGTCACTGCAAAATCTTGTCTTAATTAGGGTGGCCACTTCTCTCGACATTCTTTTGCATCTTTTTGTAAAAATAATATCTACTTAAACGAAAAACTAAATTTTAGCGAACAGAATATGGGCCTTATCTTAATGTTGCACATCCCATGGTGCAAAATTAGATTGAATTATTTTTATTTATTTTTAAAGACAAGTCCCAATCTAGGAAGGTATGTGTCGCTAGGGACTTCCTAAACATACAATTAGGTAACTGATGGTCGTTGGGTAACTGACACAAAATACCTACTTACTTCCAGATTCGGGACCATCATTTGCAGAACTCCCAAAGTTAGTCCCGTGTCGGAATCGAAGCCACGGTATCTCGCACAGCACCATACTAGGTATGTAATTGTATAGCCACTGCTCTCTCTCCGACAATGTCCGTAGGCTTTTACTTTTGAATGCAGATCTTGAATACTTCAATTTACATATTTTTATAATAAAGACAGGATTGTGTGTCCACATTATTTATTTAAAAATTGTATGCACAATTTTAGTACAGAAGCGGATTTAATGCTAAAAGCATTGTCTACCAGTCAATCTATATACAAAAATACATACAAACATTTATACCATATAATTACATATTAATATATTATCATGATAGAGCAACTGATTCTTCGAAGAATAAAGTACGAAACTTCGTCTTAAAGTTGAAGCGGTTAGGTGCCAACCTAATTTCGGGAGGCCGTGGGGGACGAATTATAAGAGCAGATTGTTAAAAGATCGAAGATCTCTGCCATGGTTGGAGAACAGGTAATGAAAGTTACATGACAAGTAAGTGGGGGAAGTAGGAGAATTAAGCACTTTACTAGCAAATCTAGCAATCATATTAACCACTCCAGCTAAGCTCAAAGGCTTGTGTTAGGAGTGTGTTCACGTCGGTAGTATAATGGGTAGGATTTGAACCCACTACATCATGATTGCGAGCCTGATCCCTTAGCCATTAGGTTACCGCAGTAATGTACCTATAACCGATATTTATTTCTAGTCCTCCGAGTTAATATTGGCTTTAGTGGTCGAAATCGACTTGAATAGTTTCCAAATACAAATTTATAACTGTTAAGATTAATTTTTCCAGTTTAGAACACGCCGCACTAACAATTTCACAATGAAGAAGGTAACCTAAATGATAAAATCTGCCTTAACCTTTCAAAATTTCAGGTGTAGGTATATAGCTGCTCACTTACGAGTACTGTTAATTTTATGACTAGGTACCTAATCGAATTCCATCTGGTTTAAACTATAGGGACCTACCTACTTACAAAACGGATGAGTGGTTTAGGACCATAGGGCCTAAACCACTCATCTATCTATCTATATACTTATAATAAATCTGTAGAGAGGTCAATTCTGTACATGAAATATATTTCCAAAATAACTATCAGGGGGTGATTAGGGATCGATACTGATGCCAAAAATGCAATCAGTAAAATTTTTGTCTGTCTGTCTGTCTGTCTGTATAACCGTTATAGAAACAAAAACTACTAGACGGATTTTAACGAAACTTGGTACAATTATTTTTCATACTCCTGAGGTGGTTATAGTATACTTTTCATCACGCTACAATTAATAGGAGCAGAGCAGTGAAGGGAAAACGGGAGAAGTTACTCCATTTTTTAAGCTTCCGTCGCGTGTGCAACCTTAATGGTTAAAGGTACACAGAAATCATGTATGACGGAAATGTTCTCCGTAAAATTATATAAAAAATATCCCACGACAGCATATGTCTATCTTTTATGGTTGACTCACAATATCACGTGTAACTCCCGATAGCTGAGCAGTTCGAAGCTTTCTGATTATATTTGTCTACTCTTACGTTTATAACACTCTCAGTCATCCCTAATTAAAAAAGTTAACATTATTAACTATTTCATAAAAAACAATCATAGAAATCAGTATAGAAACACCAAAGTTATACATGAAATACGCTAATAATAAGCCATCGCGCGTGAATACTGAATCATGCTATCTATCTACCTTCTATATCTATATCTATACATATAATAAAATTGTAAATTTCACGTGTCTGTACTAAAAAGAGTATTTAAACACATTCCTACATTTTTAGAAATGTCTGTCTGTCTGTTTGTTTGAACACGCATCACGCAAAAACTACTAGACAGATTCAGTTGAAATTTTGTATGTGTGTTCTAATAAGTCTGGATTAACACATAGGCTATAATTTATCACGCTATTTCCCATAGGAGCTAAGCAATAACCGATAATGTCTGTAGCTTTTTATCGTTATAAAACAATAACTACTTGACGGATCTTCATGAAAATTTGCAGTTTTATTGTAAATACTATAGGTCATTACTTACACTATGAATCATTACACTATCGTCTATGGGGAGCGAGCAGCAACGTATGTTTGGTCAAACCATTATGGTTTTTCACAATTTTTTCCACAATAAGACATTATTTACAATTGTAACCCATGGAACATGGCCATTCTTGTGGTCTATTGGCACAAGTAGCGGTATTGAACGAGCGAGGTCGGGTCTCAATTAAGGAAGTATCTTTTGTGTCGTTTTAAAATTCGTTTTTATTCTTTTTGAAATATTTTTCTAAAGGTATACTTATTATACAAGCTTTTATTTTCGACTTTAACATTGTTTACTTTGTTTAACAAATTTTCATATTAATCAATCACTTTCAATAGGCACCTTTAGCATTGTTTTGCATGAATCGTAATTATGATATGAATGTAGAAATGAAAAACAATATTACATTACAAATAAACAGTAACTACTTGATATTTTCTAGAATTTATAAATGTCAGTTGCTTAAAAAAAATGAAAGATTAAGTCCGTGTTATATCAAAATAAAACACGTGGCGCCATCTGTGATTCGATTTCTTCTGAGTGTCAAAATTGCTTACCTACAAATGCAACATTTGTAGGTTTCGCGATTTGTACTCATTACGAAAATATAGATATTAAGGGTCTTAATCGCGTGAATAATTTAAGGTTAAATACCTTGCTTACCTACGTTTAATATGCATGATAGTTTAATATAATTTAATGTAAAATCATCAAGTATTAAAAGAAACTTATCCAGTTTTGAAACTAGATGGCGTATAAATACAAATTAAAAAGAATCGGGAAAATTGATTTAAAAAAAAAACTGAAATTCTTACGTAGAGGGATATCAATATATGATTATCTTAATTTGCGACAGGTTGACAGACCTATTTTTTAATTCATCAATGTAGACATTATAAAATTAAAATTATATTTAAATCTTAAAAATTGAAATAAGTTTAGAAATAGTATTTAAACACAAAAAAAGATATCTGAGTATATCTTTTAGAAACGTTTGAATGTTGTCTGTTTGTTTGAACACGCATCACAGTACCGCGGGAATGCAATGTTTTAAAAACAGGATATTTTTTGAAAACATAACTCACTCTAGCCCTATTTCGCGGGGGACTTTACAAACACGGACACAAAGTGGGTGTAGACTCGGAAAAGATCGCTGGGGCAGGACGTAACCTGCGATCATAGGGAATCTGTGAGAGTTTTTTCCATCATACCTTTATTAATTAGGTGTAAATTAACTTGAAGGAGCGGCCGCACGCTAGGTACCTCAGATTAAAACGTCCGACTTAAAAGTGTCGGAGCCGAAGTTGGAGTCGGAGGTTTAAAATCAATCGGAATTTTCGACCTTTCGCAGTCAGAATCGAAGCTCTTTAACACAAAATTTCGCGCGAGTACATGGGCGATTTTGGGCTTCATTTAACCCGAAACCGCCCAAGTACTCGCGTGACGGGGGAGAGGGGGAATTTTTCAATATTAATAATATTTGATGTGATGAAAATCATTTTGGTAAAATACTTTTTGTCCAGGTGCTGAGCATGGGAATTTTTATAATTTGTCTTCTAACCGTCTGGCGCCATAAACTTTGTCGCCCTTCATTTTGCTGCACTGGGCATTGCTTGGCTTACCCTGCCATATGTTGGGCCATGATTAAGACGCTGACAACAGCTACTGAACTTCGAGGTTTCACTATTTTAGCCACGCCCACTATTTCTCCGATGTCCTAGTGCCATTGATAAAGGACGGTAAAAACAGCGAACTACCAACACAAGGACGCGGTCAATAATAAACAATAAACCAATAGATGGCGCTTTATTTTTTGTTCTATATGAAGAACTAGAAAGAAATTAGACAGGGCGATTAAAAAAAACAATAAATATTTTTTATACGTTTGTATTTTTAATTATTTCAGGAGACTTTATTTGCTATGAACTTCAAAACAATATGAAAGAAAGAAAAATAAAACTCGAAAATATATTAGCAACATTTTAAATATTTTCGCATAATTATAATTTATTTGCTCTCGGATATTTGCCGGAACAAACAGACAGACAGACAGACAAAAAAACTGTATTTTTGTTATCAGTAATTATTATGGATATACGTTATCCTTAATAATTAATATATATGCATAAAACTGTTATTTTGATAGTACAAACAGACTCTTCAATTTTATTTATTTGCACAGATAGTTAATAATATATATTATTTTTTATTAATAATATTATTATTTATTTGACATAAGGTAAATTTAGAGCTGAAGAAAATTCTTCCAAGTTTGAAGTCCTCCGAAAATTGATAACATACCTGCTACAGCACAATAATTGACTGGTAAATAATTTACGTCACTGGAATCACTTTTAATGATAAATTTTAAATTGCACATCCTACACAAAAGAGTGAACTTCGACAAGAATCCATTTATGTTTTCTCCTACCAAATTAATGTGTTTTAAATTACAACCCAAGGATTTAGGGGTAAGGGCGAGAAATATTCTGAAGATTTAAAAATAAATGCGATAAGTTTATTCGTCGTCCGATGTAATAATAATAATAATATTTATAAGGTTTTTTTGTTGTGCAGGGTGACTTGTAGCAGTCTAAAAAAAATAATACTTAAAGCTTACCTATGTAACGTTAGTAACTAAATACTAACTGCCAGATTTTATCTTCGACAACCTGTTCAAAATAATAATATTTACCTTAAGTTTAGGAATATTATCGGTGGATTCAACTGTCTCAGATACCTTTGCCGATACTTCAAACCAGTGATGGAAAAAAAATATGACTCACAATAACATAAGAAGTATAAGAACGATCATGAGGAAGTTTCATATCACTTGGGCATCATCTTTACCTGGTAACATTTTCTAGAGGAATTATAACATCACTTTCTAATGTAACTGCAACAGCCACATTTCCTAATCTGTACAAAATATTTATTACATTTAAACTTAGAAAAACTTTCTTCAGCACTAATCTTACCTATTATGTCTAACTAGCTGTAGACTAGCTGTGGACGTAGCCTAAGTTACCCCTTATATCATTAGCTGTCTGACAGTGAGTCCTGTCAATCTCCGTACAGCCGTTTTGGAGATTTGTCGAAACAAACACACAGACAGACAGCCAGATAAAAAAAAACTGTATTTTTGTTTTAAGTACTATGCGTACTTTCATAGCATTTAGTAAAAAAACTGCTATTTTGACATTAGGAACAGACACTTCAGTATGTATAGATCGCCATATATAGGTAAAAAATACTAAAACCTACACAACTATTTGTATGGAAAGGGCAAGAAACAATGGATAAAGCTACAAGTATTTTAGGAGTATTTTCCTATTAGGCCAGTTCTAAGATAGTCGTAGGTCTATGCAAATGTGATAGTTTATCATTATACTTGTTTGTAACTATCTTTCTAAAATGTAAAGGGGATCCTCTTTGTCCATGTGGCGATTCTTTTTGTGTAATGTTTTAATGTAATATAAATAATAAAATTATTATCTATATTAGTATTAGGTACTTATTACAAACTTATTGGTGAAAAACTTTCCGAAGTTTCACCTGCTTCTGAACTATTCCCCAAACGTCTCTTTTTACTGAAAAGATAAAAGAAAATATTAAAAATAAATACAAAAATTGAACAGGCGAAACTAGGTTTCGAACCCGGAACTTGATATACTGAACTAACGCAGATACCGCTAGACCAAACGAGCTTCGCAGTTGCAGATGAATTTTCGCTATACGTTGTACAAAACAGATTAGTGTAGCTTTTTGGTTTGGTTACGATTTCACTTCTGTTCGTGCAATATTTTGTCAATATGAAAAATATAATACTTACTTTACTACTTCCATGAGATGTTTTTGTTTGTTGGTATAGAAGCGCTTTTTGCTGGCCTCCGACATTTTTGTTTGTTTCCCAATTACAGTAACAAATATTTTTAAACTTAGAACTGAATATATTTAAATTAACAACTTAGATGGTATAAATTAATAGTATATTTATTAAACTTATATTCTTTACCAATGTCTATAATTTTTCAAACAACAAACAAAATATGAAGTGAATGGATGGCGAGGCAAAGCGACATACGTCCGTCTAGCTGCGCGTCTCTGCGATCACTGTCAGATTGCTTATAAAAGAAAGAGAAGCGCGATCACGCAGCGCTCGTAACTAATTATAAACCATAAAACAATGAATTACTTGAAAATAAGTCGAGTAGTCGAAAATAAAAAACAACCAGATTCTGTATTATAACATGATACGTTATTGTTAATTATTTTAAAAACGTACGTTGATAAGTAATACAGATATTTTTGTTAGAAGATCATTTTAAGAGGTTAGTTTGTATTTTTTTTTATCGAGAAAAAATTTCAAATTCGTGTTTTGAATACAACAGGGTTCTTAGAAATATGTTCAAGATTAACATATATTTTTTCTGCCGTCACAAACTACGTAGATTTGGCTAAACAATTGTTTAGGATAAGCCTATTTGGCTGTTGTCAGCGCCTTAAAGCTAGGCCCTAATATCCATAGATGCCACAGAGCATTGTGGAGCATGTTTCCAAAATGTTTTACACAGAAGTTAAATTGTAATATAAACTACCTTAATATAAACCCAACTTACACGCGAACGAAGTCGCGGGCACAGCTAGTCCTAAATAAAGAATAAAGTATTTTGACTTTGACTTTTAGATATGAAGTTATAATTTTTTTAAGTTTAACAAATACTTACTTCAAAAAGAATCAGAGTAAGTAACAGAAAAGTAATATCTTTCCAGTCTTATTTTTCTAATATTAATTCATTGTCACATATATTTCTTTCCGTTTTCTCATGTTGATAGGTAGGTACATAACATAATGAAGTTATACAAATTGTTTTTGAAACACGTCACCGTAGATATTCATAATGGCGACGACTGGCCTGTTGGTCTAGTTGTTGAACCTGACTGCTAAGCTGGAGGTCGTGGGTTCGATCCCCACCCAGGATTAAACTTTGTGTGAAGAGCTCGATGGTTTATTCTGTGTATGGGTGTTATTTATCTATATTATGTATGTATTTAGAAATATATAAGTATGTTTATCAGTTGTCTGGTTTTCATAGTACAAGGTCCGCTTCGAGAACATTCTACATGTTCTCTAATTTTGTAGTTTATTGGGTTTATATTATAGTATGATTTGATTTAGGTAAATAGGTAAGTGCATAGGCGAAACCATCCAAATATTGGCACTTAAATACAAATCATTTATTTACATAGTGATAATACAAGAATTAAATATATTAAATGTCTTTAACGTGCAAATTTTTGTTAGAGTCAAATACCAATTAGCCTTGCCAGCTAATTGATTGATGTTGTGTATGTGAAAAAAAAGTAGTATATATAGTGAAATTAAAAGGAAAACTATCACAGTCAAGTAGGCTTTACAACTTAACGAGTAACAGACCAAGTAAGAAGTTGACTGCCTCTGTGGCGCGATGTGTCCGACTGCTAAGCAAGAAGTCGTGGGTTCGATTCCTATCCGGGACAACACTTTGTGTGATTCACAAATTGTTGTTGCGAGTTTGGGTGTACTTTGCGTCCGTGACTTGTATAGTACCCCGCACAGGGCTTGTACCTTACAGCTGAAATTAAATTGAAAAAAAAATTGATAGAGAGAAAAACAACAGAAAACCCATTTCTTAAGTTGCATTAAACTACGGAACCCTACATTGTGCGTGGCCGACATGCTCTTGCCCGATTTTTTTTTCAAAGTTAAATCAAGTGTTAATAATTGGACGAGTGCCAACAATTGCGTGGTTACCTTACAATTACATAAGTACATAGGTACGATTCAGCGAACATTATGAGTAAGCCTTTTACGTATGTCTATTTATTTTAAATTACCAATTATAAAATGTAATGGGTTAATTACCCATTTTACGTGTGATGTATATTTCATTAGGAATTAGGGAAGTATCCTATAGGTATATTCAGAAGTTGAGTAACTTTCAGACGTACTTAGGTATCTATACCTATCATTGATTCACTTAGGGATTTCTTTAAACTAATCTTCAGCATAAACACGTCACCATACGGTGACGTGTTTATGCGGAAGATTAGATTTATTAGATTGTGAAAATAGCAATAATCTCTAATGTATTTACATCGTGAAGATGGCTTCTTAATGGAGTCCACACTGAATACCTTAAGTCAAAAATATTGGCATTGTTTATCTGTTTATCTCTCTCGTCTATATGGATGCCCAAACGTCGTAGAAAGTGATAGA
Source organism: Herminia tarsipennalis (assembly GCA_945859575.2). Taxonomy (NCBI): domain Eukaryota; kingdom Metazoa; phylum Arthropoda; class Insecta; order Lepidoptera; family Erebidae; genus Herminia; species Herminia tarsipennalis. Next base: position 4,973,976 of record OX243840.2, on the reverse strand, counting down.
TATATGGATTCTCCAAATTAAACCAAAGTCAAATATTTTGACTTCAAGTAAATTGGTGATACTTCTTGTTTTACATTCTACGATGACAGCCTAGCGCTAGTTGTGGCAGTTAAAATTTTTGATCAGTTTTTACATTATGAGTAATCGTTTTTCGTATGTTTATTTATTTTAAATGACTAATAATAAAATGTAATGAAATTACCCATTATACGTATGTTGTATATTCAGAAGTTGAGTGACTTTCAGACGTAGATATCTATACCTATCATTGATTCACTTAGGGATTTCAATTAAATAATCTTCCGCATATACTCGTCACCGTATAATTGTGAAAATAGCAATAACCTCTAATGTTTTTACATCGTGAAGATGGCTTCTTAGTGGAGTCCACACTGAATACTAGAAGTAAAAAATATTGGCATTGTTTATCTGTTTATCTCTCTCGTCTGTATGGATGCCCAAACGTCGTAGATAGAGATAGATACCTATATGGATTCTCCAAAGTCAAACATTTTGACTTCAAGTAAATTGGTGATACTTTCTGTTTTATATTCTACGATGACAGCCTAGCGCTAGTTGTGGCAGTTAAAATAGTTTTTAGGATCAGGGATGTCGATCATAAGATTGCGTGTTCACATCACGTCGGGGTCACCAATTTAGGACCAGTAGGCCTACTCTCTTTCTTTAAAACGAAATTCATGAATTTTCGTTTATTCAAATTTCTTAAGTTTACGGGGTCTATTCTATCCATATTGTTCGCTTCTTGAAGTGAGGTGATGAAGATCGAAATGAAACGCAGTTCCGTTGTTTAAACAGGTTATAATTTGGTTTAGCACTTTAGCACAATAACAGTACAGAGTGGTTAGGTACAGTCAGAGATTATCTTCTACAATGATTTCGTCCAAGTTGTGAATGAAATGCAAGAGATGATGCAATAACTCGTCGTTTCACACTTGTTGTTTCTTGGTGCGAGAGCCAATTAGTGACAGGGTCGCGGGCGCTGTTTTTTGGATTCCAAACTCAACTAGTGATACGTGTCGACCACAGACAATATGAATGATAATTTAGGGTCACAGATTAGAAAAGTGTGAGTTATTAGAACACCACGAGTTTATTAAATATAGCGAGAAAGATTATAAATTGACTATATTCATTATCTTAATGTGACATGGTTACCTATTGTAATCATTGCTACAACTTAACCCTGAATCCTAGCTTATCAAACATTGCTAAAACTATACAGGTTGATTTGTAATTTACTAATAACCTCCAGCTCCTGACTTCTTTACATAATTTTGTAACATCAGTTTTGGCAAATATTTATTATATTAACACTTATGTGTTAATATAATAAATATTTTCCAAATCATCCACCAATTGTTTTTGGAGTTATAACCTTAATCCCCTAGACTATTTTACTTCGGGGTTATTCAGTTGTGTGAAAAAAGTAGATGGTAGGTGGTAAAGGGTTAATTTGTATTTTTTTTTTCATAAATTTGATGTTACGAAGTTATTTGGTGTAATGTAATGAAGCCAAGAACGAAAGGTTATTAGTATATTAACTCTGTATAGAGTTGTAAAATTGGCGGTAAACTGAAATGTCGCTATTTTTACAGCTCCGCGTTTAAAGTGTAAAACAGTGTAAAATATACTTGAAATACATGATAACTGGACAAGAACGAGACTTTGTGATTGAATGAAGAAAACTAGAAAGAAGTTATACTTGAAACTGGCGTATGCACATAATATGCGACCTCTACCGATTAATATTGGAGGGAAAAGGAAAAAAAAAAACTCTGTATATTTTGAAATATTTATTTTGTGCACTAGGTACCATACCAAACACATTCCAATAATATCTACTAGGATAATATACACTAATATACATACAAAACAATAATACTATTTCTTGTAGAAACAACAAAAATTCAATGTGCATTTTTCATTAAAATGAGAAAAATTACAATTATTTCAGCACCTTGGAGTGAACTTAAAATATGTACACATAACATAAGTGTTTCAGCATGTGAAGGTTCAAAACCAGAGTAAATCAAATTTCTAATTATTTCTTGTACATCAATTATTTTATATTCGTCTACTAGAATACATATAACCAATATATCATGAATTAGAAGTTGTAAACTAGTAATGCACACCAAAAAGAAAGACATGATACAAATTTTAATTAAAGCTGCAATGTTTTTGAAACTGTCTGTGGTACTACTCCATTGCTTAATCTTGGTTTTTAATATAACGTAGAATATTCTGCAGAAGTACAATAAATTCAGGCACAAAGGTAAGCATTTTATTACAGGCCATATTATTTTACATATTGCATGAAAAATACCCTTTTGAGTATCTTTCAATATTGCTAATGAGACAATGGTTAACACTGTCAATAGAAATGATGATGACCAAACGACCAATGATAGCTTAGAGAAACTCCAACTTGTAGGAACAAACACTTTCACTAATTTGTCGTATAAAATCTTCGTAAACACACACATCCATAATCTTAAGGGTACGTCAGTTAACTCGTAAACAATAATTAGTGGTAGCACACATTTGTTTGATTTCACATCTATATCTACATTCATGTAATCTACAATTAGAGATCTGAAATTAATGAACAACACACATATAAGGATCGAATTGATTAATCGCGTTACTGATAGCTGCATTAGAACTTTTTGATCAAACTTTCTTATCTTCGGTTGAAGTATGAAGAGTCCAGTTTGTATTATTAATAATATCGTTGAAGCAACTATTCCAGCTATCCATAGGTACACCAGAACATTAGATTCACCCATTTTGTATGTCCAGTTAGCCTGAATATATTACTTATACTGGCATAACGTCAATATCAAAATTTAGTCATTGAATTAGATCATTAGTGGCTCACCTCGATAAATTAATAATTTTCCTATATAGTACTTAGACTGTACAGTTGTACACCCAGATACAGGTAGGTACAAAAATAATTAGGTATCTACAACAGTTTATACAGTTTGCAGTTTTATATTGTTGATGTTTTAGCTGATACTGTTATAAAAGAATGATATTATAAAACAGTTATGAAGACAGTTAAAAAACGCCTGTTGGTTTAGTGGTTAGTGACCCTGACTGCTAAGCCGGAGGTCGTAGGTTTGATCCCAACCAAGGATAAAACTTTGTGTGATGAGCACGATGGTTTATTCTGTCTGGGTGTTATTTATAAGTATGTTTATGAGTTGTCTGGTTTCCATAGTTCTCTGCTTGGTTTGGGATCATATAGCGTTGTGTGAGTTATCCCAAGATATTATTATTAGTATTATATTATAAATACCAAAAGCATCTTTCACGGGGCTGTATCTATTGAACCGAATAATTTGTTTTACCATAATCAAAATAAAATTAAATATTATAGGTTCCCATATTTAAAAAACACAATGTTTTGTCAGTTTCGACATCTTTTGATCGATCTTATGTAGACATTTGATATTGTCACAGTGTGCTTTACTACAGACGCTATAACATAGATAGGTTCTTATTGGTGCTCCATTGCATTTGGACGGGTTTTTTATCTAGACAGATTCGCAACCAGAACTGCATAAATGAGAACAAAGAAGGCAAAATAAAAGAATATCATTTGTAGTTGTTGTTTCCGTAGCCAAAATCGCAAAAACAGAACCCTTACCGTTTCGTCTGTCCGTATGTCACAGGCATTTTACTCAAAGACTACCCAACGAATGAACGTTTAGTCGCGTTTGGTACAAAACGCGTTTAGTACAATTCACCTATTTCGCGGTTAGTCCAATTCGCGGTTAGTCCAAATCGCATTTGGTCCAATACGCGATTGGTACAACACGCAGTTGGTCCAATACGCGTTTGGTACAATACGCGATTGGTACAACACGCAGTTGGTCCAATACGCGTTTGGTACAATACGCGATTGGTCCAATTTTTCTTTTTTGCTGTTCCGGCGAACTTCGTTTGGCTTTTATTAGTTACCATAAAAAACCGTCCCAGTCCCCGTCTGGTAGTCGCAATCCCTATCCCTATCGATATCCTCATTCCTATCCCTATCCCTCGCATACCCGCTCACCCTCGCCTTAATGACGTTCACAGTCACTTCGGAACGGGCCGTGGCCCGTGGCCGAATATTGAGGAAATTTGGTGAAAAGGTGCCTTGTAGTAGCCGCTACTTAGTTTGCTAGCTAAAAAATATAAAAAATAAAATATTTTTAGGGGGGGGGGGGGCATTCGATACATGTAACAGAAGCAGATTTTTTTTTCTCCAAACATTCAATGTTATAAGGTTTCTAATAAAGTTTTTTGATTAAGTGAATATTTTTGGAAATAATCGTTCCGAAAGAAGTTGCATAATTTGTCTTTCCCCCCTAACTTTTCAATAGTTTGACCAAAAAATATGAAAAAAATCAGAAAGGTAGCGCTTAGTAAAAGTTTTAAACTAAAACTATTTCGGACATGATTGCATATACTGTCATCGAGTTATTGCCGAAAAACGGCGTTACTCAACAAAAGGTCATAAGTGCCAAGAACAAACGCTCTTCTGTTAATGCAATTATTCAAGGTTGCGGAACCCTACACTGAGCATGGTCCGACACACTCTTGCCTGGTTTTTTTAATATTCATAAGTATATTTTATTGAGAAAAAAATACTCACTCACTGTTTAATACTAGGTACGTACCTACATACACCTACTTACTATCAGAAAACGAATCATAAAAATTTCAAGTAAATTTTGCATCATTAGTAGTAATGATGCAAAATTTACGTCGAGCGTAGATGAAACTACAGATTCACTACAGATTAAAAAACAAATAGACAATATTTTGCCGGACTGCGTAATGATTGTTGCTAATAAATTAAAAAATGTTTATTAAAGTAGCAACAATCAGCAACATGCTTAAAACATTAGTAGCTTTAAAAATATCTGATTGTTTTCTTTTTCATTTACACAATCTTTTTATTACAAATACTGATATAGTTATTACCTGTAATAATTTATTAAATTCATATCCATTATTTACGTAGTGTAGGACGACCTCAGGCCAGGTGGAGTGATGATTTACGCAAAACGGCTGGCAGGAGCTGGATGCGAGAAGCCGAAGATAGAACAAAGTGGCGTGCAATTGGAGAGGCCGTCCAGCAGTGGACTGCGATAGGCTGATGATGATATCCATTGAGTTATAATTCTTAGTCACAGAAATATCCTTGGGATTTTTTCCTAATTTCATAATATTGTAAATGTGTCTAAATAAAAAAAAAATATAACGGCTATAGTAAAACACACTTTGATTATATTAAAAGTAAAGTCCAATGAAAATTTATGGGACCACCTCATGTTTTTTGTATGGTGTTTGCTCATCCATATGAACGTATAATATGTATTAAGTATATCCATGAGCCTCAATAAATCAACCTATTCCAATCGTTAATATTTAAATATTATCTAAGTATCTATAAGAAAAATGTAACCTTAACATTACATTATATACATTACATATAATATAACATTCAATTTAAGTTTTTCATTTAAATCTAGTCTCCCGCAAATTTGTTCTCTGTTTTTGCAACTTTTCTCATTGCCACTCCGCTCCTATTAGTCGTAGCGTGATAATAGTCTATACCCTTACTCCATAAATGGGCTAACCGACAGTAAAATAATTTTTCAATTCGGATGAGTAGTTTCTTAGATTACCGCGTTCAAACAAACAAACAAACAAACAAATTCTTCAGCTTTATAATATAAGTATGTATAGATGTATAGATAAGAATTAAAACGAACTTATGACCCGTATCTACATGAAACATTAGGCCACGACCTGCGAGTTGTAAAAAATAACAAAAATGATTCTCATTTATTAGTACAGCTATAGTCGTTAATCAAAAGTTGTAAACTAGTAATGCATACCAAAAATAAAGAGGTAAAGCTAATTCTAATAAAAACAGCAATGTTTTTTTCACATAATCCTGCAGAAGTAGGTACACGAAATTCAGGCACAAAGGAATACATGTTTTACAAAATGTTAAAAGGTTCATTATAAGTTTTCCATGTACTTACAAGTTTATCTAGCACAGGCAACGTAATGGGTTATCTTGTCAAAAAAATAGACGACAACCAAACGATCAATGATAGTTAGAAGAAACTCCACTTCACAGTACAAACACTTTCACTATTTTGTCAGACAAAGTCTTCGTGAGTGTTCTTCGTTAGTACAAATCCACCATCATAATAGTATGTCTATTAACTACGATAAATTATAAACGAGTATTAACCACACAGTATGGTTTGATTCCACAGCTCTGCCAATGTCTACGGAATTTATAACTAAGTTTATCATGCAAATCGAACAATACTTATGCTAGGATGGAATTAATTAATCGTGTCACTGCATAATTTTAAGCTATTAGATAGCTTTAATCGCGGGCTTTGAGCACGGCGACTGAAGCAAGAAATTCCGTAACGAAAATAAAACCTAACACACCCACTCCGCCTACCATGTAGCTCGGCCGAGCTTTCGCTAAACGTATATGTATATGGTACGACTGTACGAAGTTCGCACGGATCGAGACAAGCTGCTCTGAAATGTAATGAAAAGAAAAGAAAACTGCATAAATATTCAATAAATAATTGTAATTGCATATGTTGATAAAAAATGCTATGCAATAGCTTTACCGCGGCAGTCCCCGAGTGCCACACATTTTTTTATCCGTGTATCTCATTTTCGGTTGAAGTATGAAGAGCCCAATTTGTATTATCAAACATAGCGTTGATAACAATGATATTATAAGTAAAAATCATTGGTTAAAGTAACTATTCCGACCATCCACTTGGACTTAAAACCACAACGGAAAAAACTTCAAAATCAAATGTTTATGACCAGTTAGTCTGAATTTTTCTACTTTTATTGAATTAATATAATATCGTAAATTAAATAGGTACTATTATGTGTTATTGAAATATATAATTTAATTTCGTAGGAACCCAATATAAAGGTAAAGCAAATATTTTCCTCGATCTGTTTGAGTTAGTTATATGAATAATAATTGTCGTTTCTATATATGGTAGAATCGCAGTACACATGCAATACAGAAGTTCAAGGACATCTATATGTATATTTATATATCACACTAATATTATAAAGGTGAAAGTTTGTGAGTATGTGAGTTGGTTACTTCTTCACGTCTAAACGGCTGGAGCGATTTTAATAAAATTTGGTATAGAGTTAGCTGACACCCTGGATTAACACATAGGCTAATAAACCGCGGGTAACACCGCGGGGCACAGCTAGTATATATATATTTCTTTGTCCTGACTGACTGATGGATCAACGAACAGCCTAAATCGCTAATTATAGAGACGTGAAATTTCGAGGACGTATTGCTTAAATAATGTAGGCATCCGATAAGAAAGGATTTTTGGAAATTCATCCCCTAAGGGGGTAAAATAGTGGTTGTAAGTTTGTATGAAGCTTAGTCAGTTTTAAAGTTAGATTTGTGAAATTTCGTATTCGGCTTTTTGGTTTATAATAATAAAATAAGGGCTTCAGCGTTTTTGGAAAAACAACCCTAAGGGGGTAAACTGCACTGAGTTGCAAATTTCTATCTAACTCCTTCAGTTTTAAAGTTGTATCTTTAAAATTTCTTATTAACAACATTGGTTTAAAATAATATAACACATGTTTCAGCGTTTTTGGAAAATCAGCCCGTAAAGGGGTAAAATATGGGTCGCAAGTTTTTATGTAACTTCGTCCGTTTTAAAGTGTTAGATCTTTTGAATGTCGTATTTGGTTTATTGGTTTAAAATAAAACAACACGTAATTCAGAGTTTTTGGAAAACCAACCCCTAAGGAGGCAAAATGGGGTGCCAATTTTGTATGACACTTCGTTAGTTTTAAAGTTAGATTTGTGAAATTCGTATTTGGCTTTTTGGTTTGAAATAATGAAATACGGGTTTCAGCGTTTTTGGAAAATCAGCCCCTAAGGGGGTAAACTACGGGTCGCAAGTTTTATCAAACTCCGTCAGTTTTAAAGTTAGATGTTTAAAATTTCGTATTTAGGATATTGGTTTAAAATAAAGCAACACATGATTTAGGGTTTTGGAAAAATCAACCCCTAAAGGGGTAAAATAGGGGTGGCAGGTTTGAAAATCCGCCAGTTTTAAAGTTCAGTCTGTGAAAATTTGGCTTTGTGGATAAAGAAGTGTTTATTTATGCACAAAGCCAAATTTTCACAGATTTAACAGTCTTTCAGGGTTTGAAAGCGAATCAACCCTTAACGGCGTAAAATCATCCACGCTAACGAAACCACGACCGATCTAGAAATATCGCCTAAACTGTTGCTAAGCGCAAAACTTGAACTGAACCAATTAGTCCATTTTTCGTTGAAGTCCGAGGATTAATTGGAAAAATATCAGGAAAACGCTCCATATTTCCATCTTAAACTTAACGGGGGCAAAGCCGCGGAGAAATCCAAACTAAATAAAAATGTGAAAATAATTCTGTCTATTACATTTTCACGCTTAAATCGCTGAACCGATTGAAATGAATGAATGAATTTGGTATGGAGATAGCTTAAGTCTCGGGAAAGGGCATGTGTTAGTTTTTATCGCGTTAACCAACATCCACAGAGAGACGTGGAACTTCGAGGACGTATTCCTTATATGATTTAGGCATCCGATAAAAAGGGATTTTTGGAAATTCATCCGCTAAGGGGTTAAAATAGTGGTTGTAAGTTTGTATGAAAATCCGTCAGTTTTAAAGTTAGATTTGTGGAATTGGATATTTGTTTTGTGGTTTAAAATAATGAAACACGGGTTTCAGCGTTTTTGGGAAATCAACAGCTGAGGGGGTAAAATCATCATCATCAGCCTATCGCAGTCCACTGCTGGACATAGGCCTCTCCAATTGCACGCCACTTTGTTCTATCTTCGGCTTCTGGCATCCAACTCCTGCCAGCCGTTTTGCGTAAATCATCACTCCACCTGGCCTGAGGGCGTCCTACACTACGTTTACCGAGCCGCGGTCTCCACTCAAGAACTCACTCGTTTACCCCAACGGTGGTCGGTTCTTCGGCTAATATGGCCAGCTCACTGCCACTTTAGCTTGCTAATCCGGTGGGCTATGTCGGTAACTTTGGTTCTCTGCCGGATCACCTCATTTCTGATTTTGTCCCTAAGAGAAACTCCGAGCATAGCCCTTTCCATAGCCCGCTGAGCGACTTTGAACTTGTGGACCAGCCGTACCGTCAGTGTCCACGTTTCGGCTGCGTATGTCATAACGGGTAGGACGCACTGATTAAAGAATTTAGTCTTTAGACATTGTGGGATCGACTTCGTCGTCGAAGACTTGACGAAGCTTACCAAACGCTGTCCAATCCAACCGAATTCGCCTGTTCACCTCGTCCTCGAAGTTGTTTCTACCTAACTGCAATGACTGTCCGAGGTACACATATTTTTGAACAACTTCGAGAACGGCGCCGTGCACTGCTGTCGGTTCCGGTAGTACATGTTCATTGAACATGACCTTGGTTTATCCAAGTTCATCCGTCCCAGTCAGCCAGGTCATTCAGCATCCGTTGCAGGTCCTGCAGCGTTTCCGCCATGATGACAATGTCTTCTGCAAATCGCAAGTGAGAGATGTATTCACCATTGACGTTGATGCCCTGCCCTTTTCAGTGTAGCGTCTTGAACATATCCTCCATTGCCTAAGGAATAATAATAATAGGAGTTGCAAATTTGTATGTAACTTAGTTTTAAAATATGAAAAAACTGTATGAAAAATTTTGCTTTGTGGATGTTGAAATTAAAAATCAACTTATAAAGAGACAAATTCATTTGTGCGGGCGAAGCTACAGGCGCTATTTGCGGTATACAGGGGTTGGAAAAGGTTCCCAAAATACTGCTAAAACCTAAACCTTTACCGGAACTTAAAAAGGAACCTTCAAGAACCTTTTTTGTTTATTCCTGGATAAATTATATTATAGACGCACGTGTCACTTTGTTTGTTTCAGTACTTTATTATTTTTATGTTATTTGTGTATCATATTTACCCAAGTACCTATGTGATAGTGTTGATAACTGTAATAAGACAGTTTAAAATTCAACTCACTTTGTTGTCTTATACCTTTAAGCGACGCTACATATTTCCAGCTCCTTATATCGTGAGCGCTGTCTATTTGTGCGTTGCTCGAGCGCGAGTTGAGCTAATATGGCTCAACGCGCGCTCACACATCAGGCCCTCCTACAAATTATGATAACCTCTGCTTAGGCGCAGATCCAAAACTTTTTGCAGGGGGGGTGGGGCAATATGTGACCCGTGCATATTTTAACCGATGACACCCCCCGTGCATATTTTAACCGGTGTTGAATCAAATTAAGCCCCTTCTGTCACTTGCTGTAGCGACACCAGCCACCACTGCTGAGGGGGGCGGGCTGCAATGGCCTGTCAAAACACACCGGTACAGTATCGAAATTATCCAAAAAAAAAAGGTCTTTTAGTCGAGTCTGGGGGAATTGTCGTGTTTCAAATTAAGATTTTTTATTTATAAAAACAACCTATATACCTAACACATTCTAGCTTCACATACTTAATCATAAATAATAGATTTTTTAATGAATGTCTAAATGTTACGCTTTTATTTGTCTATCCTCCCAGCCCGCAAACAAATGATATCCTGCTATAAGGAACTACGTTCCAAAAAAACATTGCAGTGGAATTTCTGCATCTGCTACGCAAGAGGTCGTGGGTTCATTGAAATGAAATGAAATATGAAATGAAATTATTTATTTTGCAAGAATGTAGTAATGTATCTTGACCGGATTGAAGTTAGGTTTTTATCACTTTCGCGCATGTCATAGAGATCGATTAAAAATACTAACAACATTTTAATTCAACAATATAAAAACACTATTTACATGAGTTCATAAAAGTTTAAATTTAGAACAGTAACTGTTCTAAATTTAAAATTTGTAGTAAATAATAAATAAACTTTGAAAAACAATTTCTTTACCAAACTAATCACAAAAAAACATGAATTAGTAATACTAAATTATGAAAATGTAATGCGTAATCGCATCTCTAATCCTCTTGGTTTACTTACCGCCCCCGCCCCCCGCTTCCTGTCACCATTTACTTCCAAAAAATGCATCTGTGCAACCACTTGTCGCCTACTTCAGTCCGGCCTAGTTACGTTGATCCAACTGTATATATACGTCCAATACATTCTAGCATAACAATGGTGTGCAAAAGTAGTAATTGTTTATTATTCTAAAAGTTTATTATAAAGGATAAAGCGATTTGTTAATTAATGTCAAAATTAATACATGTATGTCAATCTCAGTTTTGGTCAATAAAATTAATTAATTACTGATAAAAATAAAATACTAATAATAATCTATGTCAAATTTAAACATTAATTAAATTAAATTATTCCGTATACGTCATGAAATCATTCAGATTATAAAAACATTTATCTAAGAGCCACTTTGTCAATTTATTCTTAAATGTTGTTAATGGTAGATCTTTAAACACTTACGAGTACCTACTATTAGGTAATAATATCTATAATAATAATAATAATATCTTGGGACAACTCACACAACGCTATCTGATCCCAAACTAAGCAGAGCTTGTACTATGGAAACCAGACAACGGATAAACATACTTATATATTTCTAAATACATACATATTATAGACTAGCTGTGCCCGCGACTTCGTTCACGTGAAAGTCGGGTTTAAATTAAGGTAGTTTAGGAAACGAAATAACTTCTGTGTAAATATGTTGGAAACAGTCCTGTTGACTAAATACTTACTAAATAAAAATCGATCTGTTCTATTCTTTTAGATAGTTAGTTTGGTGTGCGGCTTAAGAAGTGGGTTTTCTGTTGTTTTTGTTTTATTCTTTCAACGTTATACCTACTTATTACCTAATAACTTTTAATAGAATTTGTACGAAAATGTTGTTACTTCTCATGTGATCGTAAACTTGTAAAGCCTAAGTACTTAACTGTGATAGTTTTCCTTATAATTTTAGTATTTATACTACTACCCTGAATTTTTTCACATACCTAACATCAACCATTTAGCTGGCAGGGGGACACTTGACTCTAACAAAAATGTTCACTATAAAGCCTAATATTATACACAAAGGAATCCTTAAATCTAAAAATAGTCTTCACAAACCCTAAACGCTTTTTAAAATACCTATCTAATGATACCACACACGATGGGGTAGGTAGGTGAGAAAAAAATCACATCCCCACTTTTATAGATATTATTATTATTACATATAAGAGAGGTACCCTTAAAAAAATAATGATTTTCAAGATTTTGTTCTTTCACCTTATCGGCGTTAGTAATTTATTTATGCAAAAGTTGCAACCTTCTAGCACTAACAGTCTCTGAGCTAAGCTGCGGACGGACGGACATAAGGAAACTATAAGGGTTCTGTTTTGCCATTTTGGCTATAAATGGGGTGTATTTCATATAGTGTTACAACGCAATACTAATAATAAAACTGCTGTAACACTTTAGTAAGCAAACACAGAGCGTGTCATGTGTGTCATGCCCGCGAAAATGTCAGATATCCCTAAAGGTAGATACGGTTGACAGACAAAGACCCCCCTCCTCCCGTCACCCGAACTACTCACACTTGACCGATGTTGAGCCATTCATTATCGTTGAATTGATGAACACATGATCTCCAACCATAACCCCAAAACATGATCCTCGATGCACCTGTGTGATGCGTGGTCAAACAAACGGACAGACAGACAAACATTTCTAAAAATCATAGCAATGTGTTACTTTTTAAAACTTCTTTTACTAAGTATAGAACATTATTGAATACAAAGCCATCTACTTTCAAGAATGTTGCCGTTGTTTTGTTACGGTGAACAATTTGATTTCATAGATGGCGCTACATGTATTTTTTTACGTGTGTAATGTCTTTTTTTTTAGACGAACACATCATTTCTGGAAAATGTCGAATACTTTTTAATTATAATGTAATATTGTTTTTCATTTCTACTACGATTAATTCGTTAGGTAAGTTAATTATAGGTATTGCATGCACTGCTCTCAGCAGTGCATGCAATACCTATAATTAACTAACCTAGGTGCATAATCTACTTGATTTTTAATATAAAAAAATAATAACCAAAATAAATAAGTTTGAATGGTCGAAAAAATAACTAAAACATTCAGAAAAATATTAAAAAAGGATAAAGACAATTTTAAAAACATACAAAAAGAACATATTCAGACATCGGATTCGAGCCTGGGACTTCGTCGCTAAAGTCCGCTAGCATAGCTTCGAGGCTATACTGTTCGCTACTTGACACATCAAAATAACTGTTCTTATGAAACTTAAAAATGTTGTGTTTAGCTCCTTTTAGTTTTAGCGTGAAGTTATGTATTCCATGGGTTACAATTATAGATAACTAGCTTTCGCCCGCGGCTCCGCCCGCGTGGATGTCGGTTATCGCGATAAAAACTATCCTATGTCCTTCCCCGAGACTCAAACTATCTCCATACCAAATTTCATCTAAATCGGTTCAGCGGTTTAAGCGTGAAAGCGTAACAGACAGACAGACAGAGTTACTTTCACATTTATAATATTAGTATGGATGTCTAATTGTGGAAAATTTTGTGATAAACCATTATGGTGCGACAAAATATGCGTTGCTACTCGTTCCCCATAGACGTTAGCGTAATGATTCATGTCAGTGTAAATAATGTCCTATAGTATCTATATCTATACATATAATAAAACTGTAAATTTCACGTGTCTGTACATGGCCGAACTTAGTGAAAAAAAAAATTAGGAAATGTTCGAAAAGAGTATTTAAACACTTTGCTGCATTTTTAGAAATATCTGTCTGTCTGTCTGTCTGTCTGTCTGTCTGTCTGTCTGTTTGTTTGAACACGCATCACGCAAAAACCACCGGACAGATTCGGTTGCAATTTTGCACGTGCAATCTAATAGATGCAGATTAACATTTAGGCTATAAATTATCCCGCTTTTTCCCATAGGAGCTAAGCAGTAAGGGATAATGTCTGTAGCTATTTTTCGTTATAAAACAGTAACTACTTGACGGATCGTTATGAAAATTTGCAGTTTTATAGTAAATACTATAGGACATTATTTACACTATGAATCATTACGCTAACGTCTATGGGGAACGAGTAGCAACGTATTTTTTGTCGCACCATAATGGTTTTTCACAAAATTTTCCACAATTAGACATTATCTATAATTGTAACCCATGGAATACATAACTTCACGCTAAAACTAAAAGAAGCTAAACACAACATTTTTAAGTTTCATAAGAACAGTTATTTTGACATGATAAGTAGCGAACAGTATAGCCTCGAAGCTGTGCTAGCGGACTTTGACGACGAAGTCCCAGGCTCGAATCTGATGTCTGAATATGTTCTTTTTGTATTTTTTTAAATTGTCTTTATCCTTTTTTAATATTTTTCTCAATGTTTTAGTTATTTTTTCGACCGTAGGTAACTTATTTACTTTGGTTATTTTTTTTTTATATTAAAAATCAAGTAAATTATGAACCTAGGTAAGTTAATTATAGGTATTGCATGCACTGCTGAGAGTAATGAATTAATCGTAGTAGAAATGAAAAACAATATTACATTATAATTAAAAAGTATTCGACATTTTCCAGAAATGATGTGTTCGTCTAAAAAAAAGACATTACACACGAAAAAAATACATGTAGCGCCATCTATGAAATCAAATTGTTCACCGTGATCAAATAATTTTGATCACGGTTAAACAACGGCAACATTCTTGAAAGTAGATGGCGTTGTATTCAATAACGTTCTATACTTAGTAAAAGAAGTTTTAAAAAGAAACACATTGCTATGATTTTTAGAAATGTTTGTCTGTCTGTCCGTTTGTTTGACCACGCATCACACAGGTGCATCGAGGATACATACGGGCTGGGTGGCGCACGGGAGCCTGCACCTAGTGCGGAACCGTCGGGGGAGCCAACGAGATTCCGGGACCGCGGTGTAGACTGGGGGAGATTTCGTTCCGAAATTAACTCGAAAATGGGTAGAATGCAATGGCGTCAACCGGCACGAAAGGTATGCAAGCAGTTCACAGACATCATAGTTAATGTAGCGAGAGATACCTTAGGTACTATAGGCCGACCGCTTAACTCGTATATCGCCTGCGCGGTGAGAAGGGAGCGCGGGGTGATGTTAACGGGTGGGTGAGCGGGGTGCGCGGGAAGTTCTCTGTCCCGCGCACCCCGCTCACCCACCCGTTAACATCACCCCGCGCTCCCTTCTCACCGCGCAGGCGATATACGAGTTAAGCGGTCGGCCTATAGTGATGCGAGTAAGAGGAAAGACTCTGGATATGAATGGTGGACCCCGGCTTTAGACGCCCTGCGTAAAAGTACGAATCGTGCACGAAAGGCTTGGCAGGGACTACGTAGGCGCAGCGCGGCCGCTGCTTTACAAGAAACCGCCAAAAGTACCTACCACGAGTGCCGCAGGAAATACAGGGCTAGGATGGAGGAGGCGCAGACCGACTTTTTTAGGGACCTCGCGAACTCAGGCAACCAGGATCCCTGGGGCCTAGCATATCGTGTGGCCAGTGGTAGGGTCAGACCGCCGCCAAATGTCATCTGCGGCACGAAGTTCGTTGAAGGATACGCCGGGGACGCGCATGCCGCGATGGACACTCTGGTCCAGGCCTTATGCCCTGACGACAACGTGACACTCGACACAGCCTATCATAGGCAAGTTCGTACTCTGGCGGCCTGCGCGCCCTCGGGTCGAGACGCGCCCCCTCTGTCGAGAAGTGATATCTGGGAGATAGTCAGGCACCTGCCTAACACAGCTCCGGGGACGGACGGGATTACCGCCCGCATGGTCAAACATGTGTGGCAAGCAGCTAGCTCGGAACTTACGCGGGTTTTCGGTCTTTGCGTCGAGGAGGGCACTTTTCCTGGTGCGTGGAAGGACGGACGGCTGATTGTCCTACCGAAAGGGAACGGCAGACCGTTGTCTGATCCTAAAGCGTATCGCCCCATCACGCTTCTCTCGGTACTGGGCAAAATCTTGGAACGGGTCATGCTAAAATGCGCCCCTAACATCGCGCAATATTTCGTCGTGTCAGCACGGGTTCTCTCGGGGTCGCTCAACACTGACGGCTCTCCAGTCCGTCCAGGCAATAGTCGCAGAGAGCAAGTTTAAATATATACAAGCGGTGTTTCTTGACATCGCCGGCGCATTCGACAACGCGTGGTGGCCCATGATCCTGCTGAAGGCTAAAAATGGCGGATGCCCGCCGAACATCTACAAGATGTTGGTGGCTTATTTTCTGGACCGCCGAGTTGGTTTTTACGTTGGAAGTAGGGTTGTGAGGAAACCGCTGACCATGGGATGCCCGCAAGGCTCAGTTTTGGGACCTTCTCTGTGGAACCTACTCATGGACGATTTGTTTCGATTACCGTATCCGACCGGGGTTCACCTGGTGGCCTACGCGGACGACGTAACGATTCTCATCGAGTCGAACACTCGCGCCGGCATCGAGGCCTCGGCCTCATGCGCCATGGGACTTATCACCGAGTGGGGGCACCGCAACCGGCTGGGGTTCTCCCCTGCAAAGTCATACTCCATGACTATGAAGGGGAGAATGCCAGGCCGCCCCCCAACGATTCGACTCAATGGGATATCCATCAAGGGGGTTCAGTCAACCAAGGTGTTGGGGGTAGTCGTCGACGCGGGACAAAGCTTTAGGGAACACGCGCAGTCCATCGGGGAGCGTGCCGCAGCAGCATTCGGGAAAATGTCGCGAGTCTCCGCCTCATCCTGGGGAATACGGTACGAAGTTCTCAAGCTGTTGTACCGGGGCACATACACCGCAACTGTCACCTATGCGGCCGGATGTTGGTGGAGGCGAACGACCACGCACATGGTCAGAAGCGCGTTGCTTCGTACACAGAGACCGGCTCTCATATTACTAACAAAAGCCTATAGATCCGTCAGTACGGCAGCCCTATCCGTCCTTGCAGGAGTACTGCCAGCTGACCTCGAGGTGGCCCGGGCGGGACAGATCGACGATGTAAGACACCTAGGTCGGGATGCGTTCAGGATAGCGAGACGCCAAATTACGGAGGAGACTGTTGCCTCGTGGCAGCAGAAATGGTTAAATGAGGATAAGGGTAGGGAACTCTTCCGTTTCTTCCCGGACGTGGCGGATCGGCTCAAGTCTCCTTGGGTCGAACCGGACTATCACGTTTCTCAGATTCTTAGTGGTCATGGATGTTTTAAGGCTAGGTTACATAGAATGAATCTGTGTGAGGATCCCCTGTGTTACTGCGGAGAAGAGGATGAATGCTTGGACCACACTCTGTGGCGATGCCCCCTTTACGACGATATCAGGCGTAGAATGTTAGATAGCATAGACTTAGGAGGGGTAGAGGGACCAGTATATTATAGGGAATTAGTCAACTCGGAGGCAAACTTTCGACGGTTGAGAGACTTTGCGCACAATTGGAGTAAGACCAGGAGCAGGCTCGAGCAAGAGGAAAGGACCTAGGCGGGCGACGAAGGCGTGGAGTGACGTACGGCCGCATTAGCGGCAACTAGCATAAATAAAAAGAACTCTCTCAGCGCCCGTAAGGCGTTGTAGAAGCGCCGCCTCAGAACGGGGAGAGGGCGTAGGGACAGGAGGATATAGAAAAATATTTGTAGGGAGTCAAGAAAAAGCGCGTCACGCGCTTCTCCCAAGTTTCGGACCATATATCCAGGAGGATGGTGGGTCCATGGGAAGGTGGAGGGTCCTGTCCGTTTGTTTGACCACGCATCACACAGGGGCATCGAGGATCATGTTTTGGGGTTATGGAAGGAGATCACGTGTTCATCAATTCAACGATAATGAATGGCTCAACATCAGTCAAGTGTGAGTAGTTCGGGTGACGGGAGGAGGGGGGTGGGGGGTCGTTGTCTGTCAACCGTACCTTTAGGGATATCTGACATTTTCGCGGGCATGACACACATGACACGCTCTGTGTTTGTTTATTAAAGTGTTACAGCAGTTTAATATGCATTTCAGTTGTATATCTTAGCAGACAAAGGAAAATCCTGAAAAAACATTTTATTAGTATTGCGTTGTAACACTGTATGAAATACACCCCATTTTTAGCCAAAATGGCAAAACAGAACCCTTATCTCCGTCCGTCCGCAGCTTAGCTCAGAGACTGTTAGTGCTAGAAGGTTGCAACTTTGGCATGAATAAATTACTAACGCCGATAAAGTGAAAGAATAAAATCTTGAAAATCATTATTTTTTTAAGTGTACCTCTCTTTTAGGTAAAATGGGGATGTGATTTTTTTCTCACCTACCTACCCCATCGTGTGTGGTATCATTAGATAGGTCTTTTAAAAAGCGTATAGGGTTTCTGAAGA
Source organism: Herminia tarsipennalis (assembly GCA_945859575.2). Taxonomy (NCBI): domain Eukaryota; kingdom Metazoa; phylum Arthropoda; class Insecta; order Lepidoptera; family Erebidae; genus Herminia; species Herminia tarsipennalis. The sequence goes on along the minus strand of OX243840.2, from coordinate 4,955,526 downwards.
CTATTTTTAGATTTAAGGATTCCTTTGTGTATAATATTAGGCTTTATAGTGAACATTTTTGTTAGAGTCAAGTGTCCCCCTGCCAGCTAAATGGTTGATGTTGGATATGTAAAAAAAATAGGGTAGTAGTATAAATACTAAAATTATAAGGAAAACTATCAGAGTTAAGTAGGCTTAGGCTTTACAAGATTATGATATCATGGGAAGTAACAACATTTTCGTACAAATTCTATTGAAAATTATTAGGTAATACGTAGGTATAATGTTGAAAGATGAAACAAAAACAACAGAAAACCCACTTCTTAAGCCGCACATCAAACTAACTATCTAAAAGAATAGAACAGATCGATTTTTATTTAGTACACAGAAGACATATGTATTGACATTATTATAATTTAACAGGAAAAGTCATGCAGAAGATAAAAATAAACAATAAATAAAACAGTAAAATAATAAAAATAACAATAGACAAAAAGAAAACAAACACAAATTAATAGGTAACAAAAAACACAATTAACGAATACATAGAGGCTGTATTTGGTACTTATTTATTTTCACAAAGCTTTTGTGTGTTGAAGCTATCAACAGATGAATATATATGACGATTCTCCGCTGCTGAGTCATATCGCGGTTCACCCGACAGGACTGTTTCCAACATATTTATACAAAAGTTATTTCGTAACCTAAACTACCTTAATTTAAACCCGACTTTCACGCGAACGAAGTCGCGGGCACAGCTAGTTTACTATAAAACTGCAAATTTTCATAAAGATCCGTCTAGTAGTTACTGTTTTATAACGAAAAATAGCTACAGACATTATCCCTTACTGCTTAGCTCCTATGGGAAAAAGCGTGATAATTTATAGCCTAAATGTTAATCTGCATCTATTAGATTGCACGTGCAAAATTTCAACCGAATCTGTACGGTAGTTTTTGCGTGATGCGTGTTCAAACAAACAGACAGACAGACAGACAGACATTTCTAAAAATGCAGCAAAGTGTTTGAATACTCTTTTCGAACATTTCCTAATATTTTTTTTCACTAAGTTCGGCCATGTACAGACACGTGAAATTTACAGTTTTATTATATGTCTAAAAGATAAATAACACCCAGACACAGAATAAACCATCGTGCTCATCACACAAAGTTTTATCCTGGGTGGGGATCGAACCCACGACCTCTTGCGTAGCAGTCGGATACACTCCCACCGCACCACAGAGGCAGTCATAAAAGCAGGTAGTTTATTGTAAACCTTAATGGCATTAATAACTATAACAGTTCGTTACCTAGGTACGTACGGTTCACAAATTGTTGTTCCGAATCTGGCCGTGCATTGTGTCTATGATCTGTACGTTTGTAAAGTCATAAGTTAATATTTTTGTTTTGTTATAAGGAAAAGGGTACCAATCCGCAACATAAGCCCAGGACTTTAGATGGTTTTTAGGGTTCCGTAGCCAAAATGGCCAAAACGGAACCCTTATAGTTTCGTCATGTCCGTCTGTCTGTCTGTCCGTATGTATTATGTCCGTAGGCATTTTATTCAACGACTACTCAATGAATATTGATGAAATTTGGTAAAAAGATGTCTTGTAGTAGCCGCTACTTAGTTTGATAGCTATATAATAAAAATAAATATTTTTAGGGGGCGCTCGATACATGTACCTAACAACAAACTTCAACGTGTGGCACATCGTCGTTTCGAAAACATTTTGAGATTTCTAATAAAGTTTTTTGATTGAGTGAATATTTTTGGAAATAAGCGTTACGAAAGTTACATAAGGTGTCCCCCTCCCCTTAATTTTTGAACCGTGTAACCAAAAAATATGGACAAAATCACAAAGATAGCACTTAATAAATACTTTAAACTAAAATTATTTCGGATAAGATTGGATATACCGTCATTGAGTTATAGTAAAAACCCTACACTGAGCATGTTCCGACATGCTCTTGCCCGGTTTTTTTACAATAACACAGTCCAAATGCAAAAAAGTTTTATATTAAATGCGAAATATGACGGTCACGTATTGTGTCAACCTCTTCAAAAGACCGTGAAAAGTTTAATGAGCGGGAAATGCCTAACTGGAATGAATTTATTCAAAAGTAGACCCTCAAGAACTGATTGGTTTCATTTCTATTATTTTTGTTCGACTATTTTGTTGGTGGAAGAAAACACAAGTATACAGTTTACTCTCTTTTTTTTAAAATTCTTTATTTTATAAAAAGGATTTTTGTACAAAGTTATGACGATGACAATCCTATAATACTAAAATCTAAGACTACTACTACAGTAAGTATCTATTTAATGACTATTGACTATTGCTAGTATACGATTTAAAGTTAAAGGAGTAAAGCATTCTAGCTGCGCTCGAATTGGGTTCAGATAGAATGCTTTGGAAAACTCCAATGTCAAACATATTTAATTTAAATAAATAGTGAAGTTGCGCTCTTTTAGTTTACTCTCGTGAGTAAAAAGGAGTCAATAAAGGGTCGGTTCCGCTCTTTTTGAAAATCGGGTTTTAATACCTCTAGCACAGTAAAGATAAAGTTTTATTTTTACTGTGCCTCTAGCCTATTTAATTTTAAATGAATGGACGAAAAAATCGTCTCAGGCGGGACTAGCTAATTATTATTTTTATGTTCCTAGCAAATTTTATGTGGTAACATTTTTTAGTGTTTAATGGCAAATGTGATATGGTCACTCTGAAAAAGTTAATTGTCTTCAAGAGACGTGATTACTTTTGTATTTATTAACTATTACGTATAAATGTTTGCATCGTTTACATGAAATGGATAATTAGCATGAAATATCGAAATGAAATCAATAAGTTGGTAAAATGAAGTTATATAGTCTGTAGGTTGTTACAGACTATTTTACTGGAGTAAAATCGTTGTTTATTGTGAAGAGGATTTTACTCCGAGGTCTCTAAGATCTGAGGTAAATGGTTTTGTGACAAAAAGAGATGGTAGGTGGTGTAGGGTTCATTTGTTATTTTTTTTTCAAAACTCATATATACGAAGTTATTTAGTGTAATGTAAAGAAGCAATTAGTATATTAAAAATCACCCTGTATATTTGTCTTTGAAAGTATCTATCTCTCTCGTTTGCCTCCTAGACAAGTGACATAAACTCTGATCGAATAGAACAATGCCGATGTGCACGCAAAACTGCAAATCTCATATTAAAAAAAAAGTAATACCTATTCGCAGTTTAGCACACGCAACGACGTTATTCTATTAGATTGCCATTCTATTCGACTACCTCAGAACAGATGTCTAGAAACTAGATACACTAGAAAGAGCTAGACGAATCTTCCAAAGTACCTACATCAAGGTTAAATATTTTGACTTAGGGCCGGTTCGACCAAACGCGAATAAAGGTTGTACCCAGAATAAGTAGCCACTTATTTGAGAGTAAATCAATTTCACGTTCTACCATGCGCAACACTACGTATAGTGGACCTATTCGGGAATAGTTGTTATGCCACCATTTCTCACGGAATAAAGAGCTATTCTAAGAATATTATTATGGCGTCTCAAACTGTCATTATTTAACTCTACGCAAGTAAGTAATTATTTTACACAAAATATTAATATACAACGTCTAAACGATTTGATTGAAGAAAGTATAGCGATGAAGAAGTTATGCCTAGACGAAGGTGAATAAAAAGCAGAAAGGATTTATTTGAATACTACGATGATCGTGATTTCGAGATCAGGTTTCGCATTTGCGTTTATTAAAATGCATGCATTTGAAACTTATTTCTAAAAACAGAAAACCCAAAAATTACACGAAATATAGGTAAAACAACAGACTGACAGTTCCGGACCCGCTATAATAATACAAAAGCTCGTAGACATGACTTACGCTTTAACACCATCCCTTTGTAGAACAACGCTTAAATGCCGGATATTAAGTTCGTTTATCATTCTTTTTGCTATTTCCGCATAGATATTCTAAGTAAAGCTATGCTGTAGATTGCATGTAAAAACATCTACTGATTTACTCGAGAATAAGATCTTGGAATAGATTATTTCTGGTATGGAATCCACCCTTAAGTAGTTACTCCATTAGATCAACGACTTTCTTCGTGATAATCAGTTTCTTTGTTATTCAACGCCACTAAAAAGTAGAATTAACATAAAACAAAGAGTATCGCAATGTTGAAAATAAACCACATTTGATCCCCTTCTTTTACCTCGATCACGATTTTGTAAACATTTAGTGGGTCAACCTCCTAAGTATTACGCAGTAAATTTCCTTATCGCGTCCCTTAGCCTTGAGCTAATTGGAAAACTACTTAGTAATACTTTGAACAGCCAAGGTATTAGATGAATCGATTAAATGGCGCGCAATGATTTGCTTGTTTAAACAAAATTTATGAATGTTCCTGAACTATACCTAAATGTGAAATTCTTTGGCATTGTAGGTTAAGTACGTTCCTTTTCACTATATTATTATAATAAATGATAATACTATTTACAATTTTACATACATACATACATAACAACCCATATGATGTCCCACTGCTGGGCACGGGTCTCCCCAGTAGAACCTACTTATTAGTTCCTGGGGGTAATTGCCGAGGTAATAAATTGGCGAGCGGGTTGGCGATCGCAGTAAGGCTTGAAATACGCAGAGGACGCTGCTGCCCGTCCTCCCGTGTGACATCCCTTAGTCGCCTTGACGACACCCACGGGAAGAGATGGGGATTTTGTAAGATTTACAATTTTATTTATTTAATATTACTCTTTAGAGCTAAGAGTTCAGTGGCCGTCTCTTGGTATAGTTTAACCCCTCAGTGCTCTGGAGTCCATAGTACTTACCTACTATAGTCCTACACAATCTTTCTTCGGCTGAGTCGCGGTGGGAGTGTATCCGACTGCTACGCAAGAGGTCGTGGGTTCGATCCCCATCCAGGATAAAACTTTGTGTGATGAGCACGATGGTTTATTCTGTGCCTGGGTGTTATTTATCTATATGCTCGGCTTATTTTGGGATTAGCTTTGTGTGAGTTGTCTCAAGATATTATTATTATTATTTACCTCCCAAAACAGGTTGTGACCACTGAAAAATAGGCAACGTTTGAATTAAACCATAGATAAGTCTAAAGCAATTTTCCGATTCGCTCCTTCGAATGTTTAGCCCTGTTGCTTAGGAAAAATAGAAAAATAATTTAAATTTATGAACAGGTGTGTAAATAACATTAACAAGGACCTAGACTACTGTGTACCAACCGATTTTGATGAAAGACACTCGGGCCACTGTTGCTTCCTTTTAATCATAAAGTATTAGTAGGTATTCATATACTTTTTTAAATTTTATTAGGCTTTGGATGTAATACCTACATTAGGGTACTTCTTCGAGCTGCATCTCGTGCTCTACCTGATGATATGGTTGCAGTACATAATCGTTATATTTAAAACACAAGTCTACCACAATTTAAATCGTTATGCTCATACCCAACACTAACTCACAAAATTTTACGTTTATACTACCAATATCTATAGCTGTGTAATATATATCAAGCTGTCCATAAAGACTTATTGGTTCACATGAATTATATTGTCACTATACATAAAGCAGACATCAATCGACACAGCCAATAACGGAAGCTCAGCCAAACCTTCTATCAAAGCAAAAACAACCTCAATTCTTTATTTTAAAGTTTATTTCAGTTTAGAGGCTTTGACAGTGATAGGCACAGAGTGACACCATTGTCATAACATCAAGTATCCGGTTCCTGATTGGTCGTATATTGTGTGGATGGGGGCACGCCCGTCTGAGGAGGCACGAGTCACGCCCAATAGGCCGAAGGATCTTACTGGGGTTGCTAGGCAACGGATAGTTTATTTATAAAGCTTAGGGCAATCAATCACATAGTTCGTAAATACAGTGTAGAGCAATGTAAAAACTTTACTTCAATGGGTACAGATCAAATAGATATACAATGTACAGCCTTCTCGTCAGGGTAATTTATAATTGTGTCTGTTTTTGTTTTGCTTAATGTCAATAAATGTGTGGATATATTTTTAAATCAATTTATCTGACAAAGTACATGTTAGGTTACAAGTTGAGTTTATAAGGTTAACATTTTTTTTTAAATTTGCTTGGTAAGTATGTTAATGACTCAATGAATAGGTTAGCGTTAGGGAAATCTTTTTTCTTGTCTATACTAATATTATAAAGCTGTAGAGTTTGTTTGTTTGTTTGAACGCAGTAATCTCAGGAACTACTGGTTCGAATTGAAAAATTCTTTCACTGTTGGATAGCCCATTTATCGAGGAAGGCTATAGACTATATAATATTACGCTACAACCAATAGGAGCGGAACAGCAATGAGAAATGTTGCAAAAACGGGAAAATTTACGTAGACGAAGTTGCGTACAGCTAGTTATAAATATAGAAGCTACCTACACGTATTATCACTTTACTGTATTAGTACATGGTTAGGAACTAAAACAAAAATCGTCATATTTTCTAGCGAAATTGTAATAGGATAATTTACTACAAATAACCCAATTTCGCATGTAAATAAAATAAATTCTATAACATATTCTGTCACTCCATGTTTGCCCATGATTGAGTAACAATGACTAAACAGAAAACTTTGCTTAGCTGAGCAATATTTTATTTCCTAGTTAATTTCCTAAAAGTTTGCCTTACTATGAGGTTATAAAAGTAATAAGGAACTGAATTATAGCAAGGTATCAGTGCGTGTTGCCCTCCATAAACTGCTACCTACTCATTTATCAGCTTGATCTGACACGATAACTTATTTATTATTACGTTATATAACACTACCTACTTGATTGTGTCCCAAATTATAATTACGAAGTAACATTTACCCACTTTCAAAGGCCTTTAAAATTGTTTATAGTTCAATATGCTGTATTTTATCGAAAGTTTGATTAAATGGCCCCCTTTTTTTTAAAAGGTAACTAGGTATGCGGGATTGAGTCCCATATTACTAGCAATCTTGTTAACCCTTCTAGCTAAGCTCATAGGCGTGGGTTCACGTCGGTAGTATAATGAGACCAGCCCACATTGCTAGTTATTTAAAAAAAAAATAGACATTTATTGTTGTTGCTTTTCTTCCATATAAATTGTAATCTATACTTATAAAGAGTCAAAGTTTGTGATGTGAGTTAGTGACGTTTAAGGTAAACTCTGAAACTACTAAACCGTTTTTGAAAATTCTTTTACCAATTGAAAGCCACGTTATTTGTGAGTGTCATAGGTTATAAAAGATCACGCTACGACCAATAGAATCAGAGTATCAATGAAAAATGTTGCAATAACAGGGTATAATGACGCAGACGAAGTTGTGCGGATTAGCTATAAATTTATTTCACAACGAAAGTATTCAATTAACAGATAGCTATTTATTAGTCAGTAAGAAAAAGAAGATAAACCTACTTTTTCTTAATTTGTATATTAAATTACTAGCTGTCCCGCGCAACTTCGCCTGCGTAAATTTTCCCCATTATTGCAACATTTCTCATGGCTGCTCCGCTCCTATTGGTTGTAGCGTGATGTTATATAGCCTGTAGCCTTCCTCGATAAATGGGCTATCCAACAGTGAATTTTTTTTTTAATTCGGATCAGTAGTTCCTGAGATTACTGCGTTTAAACAAACTAACAAACAAACAAAACTTCTATGTGCAGTGAAAGTCGATTACCATCGTCTTCTTCTTTTAATAGAATGATAATAAACAAAGTGCTAAGGTATATTTTTTAATGGAATCGTATTTGATGTCACGAGAAGCGCTACGACACATTATCCTAACCTGAAATACGTTTTATATCACGTTTTAAAAGGATCTCAAATAAAAAAACATAATATATCTTACCATACGTACGTCTGCGTCGATTCGCTACGCCGTAGCTCGCGTACAACTCGTAGCTGGTGCTACATAAGCTACAGGAAATACCAACAATTCTTGGTTTTTGTGACAAAATGCCATGATGCAATATTCAGGTCAAGTACGAACCCAGTTTAATCGTAATTGTAGTTAACAAGCGCTT